>CAJQZP010001593.1:1667500-1692500 GCA_907164705.1 Parnassius apollo | reverse complement strand
CGAAATTATTTCAAGATTTCTAGAGATTTCAACGTTAGGAATGAAAGGGTAAGCATTAGTAAACCATATCCCTTCCTTATTACTCGTATTTTGTATTACTCGACTGGCGAGAGCTTCCTTGGATTTTCAAACAAACATGTCTAAGATAAAAAAAAAACGTTTGGGCCTTTTTTATCAAAGACACGTTTGTGCTCTCAAAATCAGTTTTTGTCTAACTGAAATCACATTTTAAAAGTTATAAGTTACATTTTATCCGTTTTATAATATCCTTTCTTTTAATATAAAGTTATCTTCCGCTAAGCAATAGGACCCATTATTGTGATACTATTTGGAAATTGGTAAAGTAGGCATGTTTTAAAATAAGTCGCACTTGAATTTGAGTGATATGTAAAAAGTTAGGGTTACGAACTTATTTTTTACTCAAACGCTCTAAATTTACATTTCCACGATTGCTCTAGTATTCAGAGTAATCAACGGAAAACAAAATAAAAAAACTAATGGCTTTCTGTAAATTACAAATTATCTATTATCGAATCCTTATCGGTGGACCACTATTTACGTCACAGCCCTGTATACAAAGTTTTCAAGTATAGTTCGTTATGCGAGAAAAGTTCTACTATCGTACTTTTATAACTAAAGTTATTTTCCAATTGGACCCACATTAAAAGGAGCACTCTGCAAGTCCCAGTACGCAATACGTTCTTTTCAAGATTTTATTCAGAAAATATAAATTTATGATAATGACGAATTTATACAGTTTTATATATATATATATATATATTAATATATTTTTTAAAATAACTGTGTACTCTTTTACAAAAAAATGCCTAACTACGTCATAATAATACATGATGAAAAATACTCGGACTGGCAGCGACGATCTACATCAAGTCTCAATATTTCAAAATGGTATATCATACCGGCATATCGCTTGCAAATTTACAAGGTGCAACTTCACCAGAGGCACCTGTAAGGAGGCAGTGTAAGGAATGTTCCTTTCACTTAAACACATTCTGCGAGGAGGGGCTGGATTTGTCAACGACCAAGTTCTACCAGATCAGCTTAATCCACAGGCTTTGCGAAAAAATTATACATCTCCTTGCATCTTTTATCGCATATACCAGGGGAACTAAATTCAGGGAATAGGAACCTTTTATCAAATTTAAGCAAACATTCATACTAAAAGTGCCAAAGAAAAACGAACTTAACTATATTTTTCAAGCCAACTTCATTTTAGGGATTCGTATTCATTACAAGAAACCCTTACGATTTTTTTCTATCTGTCAAGTCTAACTAGCACAAAATTAATAAATCTAAAAAAAAACAGATTTGTTTTTGTTTGCTAAAACACAATATAATTCAACACAATACTCTGTACACCAAGAGACGATAAAAATAACAAAAAATTAACAAATTTTGGGAGAAAAACAAAAGGTGGCCTTATTGCTACATAGCAATCTCGCCCAGACTACTCTTTCTGTGGCTGCAAATCACTTTTAGAAAAAAAATATCTATCTTTACAAATAATGATTTCATTTAAACTTCTAAAGAAAATAATAGCATTTTTAATTAAAGAAAAGAAAATATAAATAAAAGGCAAAGGGGAACAACCCTCACATACTCACACTTGTTGCAATATGTACTTGGAATTTTAATAGCCGAATTATGAATAACATTGTAGTAGAGCAAGACATATGGTCTGAAAGAAATGTAAAAAGTAGGTTTTTAATTTTCTATTTATTTTAGCTGTCACGTAATGCCCGAACGATCAGTTGCAACTCGGACTCATTATACTTTTGCAAAATTGACGGAACCATCATTCTGTTTTCCCCTGTTCTTTTATTTTTTATTCCTTAAAATTAGTTATAGAAAAAAATCAAGACGTGGAACAATGGCGGGTAGATCTATCCTGTGCCCGGTAACTATAATGGGTTTGGCATTCAAATGGCCTTTGGCAGAACTTATGGCAATTCAGAACAAAAAAAATTATACAAAGTAGTTTTAAGATGTTTTTTCAACATTTTTTAGATCATATAGTTACACAATAAAAACAAATTAATTAATTCCATAGTTTTTTTCTAAAATATTTAAATTATTGCTTTATTTAAAAATTTGCGAGAATTTTAATATTGACAAAGTTACAGATTGTTATTTTTTTATACGCGGTATAAAAAAATAACAATCTGAACTAAAACTAGATGTGATGAGACTTTCATTAAGTTGAATGCTCTAAATCGTTTTTGATTAGTTTTTAAGGACACATATTTTTTTTAAATTACAGCTCATTCTAAATCATCTGCTGAACATAGACTGTTACCATTACCATAAAGTGCGATCCTAAGCCACCTGAACCCATTGATTAACTGCCTATCGAATCTGGTTGTCACTTCATATAACGCAAAATACTGCGCTTGCCTGTACGCATGAAACACACCGTAGTGCCAACCGTTTCTTTTATAAAATTAAAGTGACAAATGAGCTCAGAGTCTTACTGAAGTTAAATGGTGGTGGACGGTAACCCATATAAACCCTGCAACCAACTTCAAACTGAGGTTACAGATTCGTTGTCACCTCTGATAACTAATCTCACAACCTTGAATCATACTGGCTCACTAAATCCTTCATACTGAAGCACAACAGTGGAGATGTTGCTGCCGTCATATATCGTGGGAGCTATTTTAACCTAAAACCGAAAGATCTATAGATCTCAGAGAAAAAAAAATAATTAAGAAATAAATATAAAATTAACTTTGGCCTCACAGCATATTTATCAAAATTTAACGTTTGTTCCTAAAATAATAATTATTTAGTTTTAACAAGAAAAAAACTGATTTACTCGCGGTAAACACCAGGAACAAACACAAACTAATGATACCAATTATTCGACTTCACAGATTCAGTAATTCATTCATGGAGATGAACTCCTTACTTCTACACTCTCCATCTTCTACAGTCTACACTCCACAGAGTACCTTTGCTACACTCCACTACACTCCATACTCCATACTTTAATTATTTTATCATCAAATGGATATACGTGTAAATCATAAAAAATTTAAATATCATCGAAATAAATATAATGCATGGAATTTCCCATCATTCAAATATTTAGAATATAATGCATGTGGATTTGAAGAATCGCCCTCGACAGCAACTGTAATACCTACAGAATGTGAACCTGATATAGAAGCAGAAAATAGAGATAGTAAAGGCAGGAGGATAATTCTGAGAGAGTTTTTATATGAGGATCCAGATTTATTTGACAGTAATAACAAATTAAAACAACATTATGGATTGGAATGGGATATACAACATTGGAAGAAAGCAGGGGAGGCAGAGACACTAGATTCTAGCTTTGATGAGAACCAAATTAGCCACAGAAGGCCGAATAAGGTGGAAAAGGAATTAAATAAAATGCTGTCTCGGCCTGTTAATATGACTTAAAGCAGAGAGAATGATGAATGAGAAAATGGGTTGGCAAGGAGGTGCTCTAGGCAAACTTGGTGAAAGTATAATTGAACCCATTGCACCAAATGCTTCTTATGCAACAAAAACAGTAGTACTAGGACAAACAGTAAAGAAACGGAAAAATGAAATGAAAACGAAAATAAAAGAAAACTTCGACACCAATGTTTTACTATATGTATTAGATTTTGTCAAGAATGATTCTGAAAATGAAATAGTTTTTGATCGTCTTTTATGGAAAAATGTAATATGAAATATGTAGGTATACTACACAACAGTCCATTCAAACATATGCAAGGCTTTTACTAAGTACTAATTTAAAAACAAACCTAAAACATCATTAAAAGGGTTGTTATAATATATTAATTTATCTACATGGTTTATAAAATAACCCCAGGAAATGTGGTGATCACTTCTAAGCTATTTCTGATGTGAGTTTTGTAAATAAATACAAAACTTTATAAGTATAAAAAATAATATATAAGTAAATAAATAAAAAATAACATATTATTTCATTAATTTGATCTAAAAGTAATTGTACCAATTTTCAAGTTACACACAATGTACAAATTATTATTTTTTTCGTAAAATGAATACAAATAAAAAATGTGTACAATCTGTAACACTTTATTTTACCCTTAGTATGTTTGAATTTTTAAAATCCTTGCTTAGTGAATGCCTGCGTAATAAAAATCATTTATACGGTCACAATTTCATACTCCTATGTACAGCGGTTCGAGATGTGAGTCTATATTTTTCATAAACAACTTGTAACCTCGTATTGACTTCGTTTAAATTTTGAAAAAATTAAAAATTAAAATTTTATTGTCTTCATTAAAAAGTTATGCATCAAAAATTAAAAAGCCTAAAAAAAGATTGACCCTACAGGCCAACTCCGGACTTTCCCGCTATGTTCGATCTTAAAACTCTCGAAAAATATTTTTACGAAGTAATAGCTACTCGTAACTCATTAAATCAAAAACGATCCGAGAAAATATTTTGAAGTTATTAAAAAACACTTTTTAAATTTTTTGTCAATGATAACTTTTGAACGGATCAAATGATTTTGATGTAATTAGTGGTGTAATCGACGAAGTTTTTAAAATTCGAGCTAAGTAGATTATTTGTAACATAACGAATTAATCCCGACGCAACCATTCCGACAAAAAGTGCGTTCTCGCGGCCCTTTTATCTTAACTCTAATGTTTATCTTTTATGTATCCAGTACGAATGAATATCAACAGTAAAATCATGAAGCGCCGAACTTAAAATGCGTCACTGTCAAATCAGGTATCGCAGAGCTCTATTATTTTCTCAATGGGACTCCTCTATGTGAACCTATGTCGGAACTTAGATTATAAATTGATCTAATGGCTTTTGTCTTTAAGACAAAGATCAGTTAGCATGATTCCGTATGACACCATGGCATGGAAATAACTAAAAATAAATTAACCAAGCATGTTGTGTTGAAACACATGTCAGGCTTCCAATATTTTTAACATACGCTGCAAAACTAAGTTTGCTAGCTTGTTTAGTTATTTGGAAGCCATATTAAATATTTACGCTAACTGTAATTTTAAGATAAATTGTGAATTGATCAAAACTCAGCTGAATGAGGAGACCTGTCAAACATTTGTTGACGTAAATTTAATATACTAAAGCAAATTGATGCTAAACCACTATATTAATATTGATATATCATTATTAAAAAAAAATAAACTATAAGACATATTATTGAAAGATAATTACTACCAAGCAGCTGCGAATGGAAGCGAGACAGCAAGAGGATCGACGGCCGATACATACGAGTCGCGGGCGCAACGTGCAGTTATCGGTTATAGTATAGTTCGGCCGTTCAGAGAATGCGTTCCTAACACGTCGCGATTAAACTGACGACGTAACTTTGTAATGGCGTTGCAGTTACGATAAAAATATTTTGCTGGTTGTTTACCGTTTTAACAATTGATGAGCATTAACACAACATTATTACATCAATAATCAATGAATGTTATAATTTTGCGTGTCAAATAACTTGGTAAACAACATTTTTCTAAATCTATACTGCGCTATTACAAGGTTATATCAGCGCTTTATATTTGTAGTGCTGTGCTAACAATAACAGGAAATAACAATATCGTAATCTGTTCTTATACAGTTATACTTTATAAAATAATACGTTTTGTTTTTCTTTTTTAAGAATTAGAAAATAATGGACTATAAGATAACTTTTATTAAATATAAAAATAAAACTACGACCAAACCGAACGCGCGAAAGAAAGTAGCATTTTTATATTTAGGTTGAAAATGGTAACCCCAAATGGCGTTATGGGCCGCCATTTTGTGACGCTAAAACAGTCGTCTGTTGTCATTTCGTGCGCATAGACCACGTTCTTCAAGTGTTTTCGATCTGTTTCGATTTTATTTGATTACCCGGCTTTCGTTTAATGGACTGTTTCTGCTTTTCAAACTGACATCGGCGCTAAATCGGACTTCGACTTTTTTACTTTTAGTGCATAATAATGCCTAAACGTGGACAAACATTGAAAAGTGGAGCCCGTGAGTTAATCATCAAGCTGCAAGATTACTTTGAGTGGGAGCGGCAAAATGGCGGACCCCTGTTACCTATCGAACAAGTACAAGAACGCGTTTCTCAGGCCCTTGGAGTTAGCAAACGAACGATAACAAATATTAATAAAGAAAAGTTCGGCTCTACTGGCACGGAAGATAATATTTTACCTACTCCGGAGAAGAAACGTAGAACTAAACCGTGACAGATATTGACACCTTTGACGCCGATGCAATCAGAAATCATATATATGGTTACTATTCCAGAAATGAATATCTCAACAGGAAGAAGCTTTTGGCATCGTTAAGAGAAGCTGGACTGTTTAGCGGGGGTAAAACTGCTTTAACCAAAATCTTAAAAGATATTGGTTTTTTGTATAAAAAAATAGACAAAAGAAAAATTTTATTAGAACGATACGACATAATTTTAAAACGGATAAGTTTTTTGAGAGAAGCAAAAAAATATTGATAGCTGGGATAATGTCGTGTTCATTGACGAGACATGGCTAAACGCCAATCACTCGGTTTCCCATTCTTGGACGGATGATACACAAGCATCGACGTCGAAAGTACCAATGTACCAATGGGTAAGGGGGCCCGTCTGATAATATGCCACGCAGGTTCTGCAAAATACGGCTTTGTGGAGAACGCGTTACTGGTATTTCAATAAAAAACCACAAATGACTACCACGATGAAATGAATGCTACTACATTTAAAGAGTGGTTCCAGAACGTGCTTTTGCGAAGCCTACCAGAGCCTTCTGTAATCATCATCATCATCATCATCACAGCCCTTCACAAGTCCACTGCTGAACATAGGCCTCCCCCAAGTAATGCCACAAAGCACGGTCCTGAGCCACCTGCATCCATCGACTTCCTGCATATCTTACCAGGTCGTCACTCCATCTAGTGGGGGGTCGCCCTACACTACGCCTACCGGTACGAAGCTGCCACTCGAGAACCTTTCTTCCCCATCGGTTATCGGTTCTTCGAGCTATATGGCCGGCCCATTGCCACTTCAGCTTACTAATCCGTTGGGCTATGTCGGTCACTTTAGTTTTCCTGCGGATATCCTCATTTCTGAGTCTATCACGCAGAGAAACTCTGAGCATAGCCCTCTTCCATAGCTCGCTGAGCGACCCTGAGCGTCCTCATACGGCCAGCAGTGAAGGACCACGTCTCTGATCCGTAAGTCATCACTGGCAACACGCACTGGTTGTACACTTTAGTTTTCAGAGATTGAGGTATACCTGACGAGAAGATGTGTCGTAATTTCCCGAACGCTGCCCAGCCGAGTTGAATCCGTCGATTGACCTCTCGGTCGAAGTTGGACTTACCTAGTCGGACTATTTGTCCCAGGTAAACGTACTCGTCAACAACTTCGAGCATAGTGCTCCCAACAACTACCGGCATAGGTGTGACATGGACATTAAACATGATCTTTGTTTTGTCCATGTTCATCTTAAGACCTATCCATTGGGAGGCACTATTGAGGTCATTGAGCATAGTGCTTAAGTCCTCCAGCGATTCTGCCATAAGGACTATATCGTCGGCAAATCGAAGGTGAGTGATGTACTCGCCATTTATGTTAATACCGTATCCTTTCCAGTCCAGTAGCTTGAAAACGTCTTCCAAAGCAGTGGTGAAGAGTTTCGGGGATATAACGTCACCCTGTCTTACACCTCTCTGCAGTTGGATAGGTTTCGAGCTCTGGTACCGTACTCGGATAGCCATCGCAGCCCTACTGTACAAACACTTCAGTACTTCGATATACCGAGTCAACTTGGCACCGCTGAAGGGACTGCAGCACCCCCCAAATTTCGACGGATTCAAAAAGCTTTCTCATAGTCCACATACGCCAGGCAAAGTGGCAAATTGTACTCTTCAGTCTTCTGTACAATCTGCCGCAGGGTATGTATGTGGTCTATGGTACTGAAGCCTTTTCGGAAACCGGCTTGTTCGGGAGGCTGGAAGTCGTCGAGTCTGCGTGAGAGACGATTCGTAATGACTCTCGAAAACAGCACGTAGACGCGGCTCAGAAGGGAAATCGGTCTGTAGTTCTTCAAGAGAGCGTTGTCGCCTTTCTTAAAGAACGAGACCACCGCACTTCTGCTCCACGCCTCTGGAGTAGTGCCACCATGGAGGACGGAATTGAAGAGCTTCTGAAGGACTTCAAGTACCGGTGTTCCACCCGCTTTCAGAAGCTCCGCTGTAATTCCATCCTCGCCTGGGGCCCTGCCGTTTTTAAGGTGCTGGAGAGCCATTCCAATCTCGCTTAGACTGACGTCCGGGATATCATCAGAATAGTGTCGGATAAGATTTGCTCTTGGATCGTTACTCACACATGCGTAGATTTATCGGACGAAAGTACATACAAAAAAGATCAAAACAGACTCCACAACTAACACGCTGAAAGCAACTAGCGATTTAATAAAGAAACACTCCGAAAAATTAAATATCGACGTGAATTCGCTAATACCATCATGTACCAAACCACCGAGGTTGTATGGGTTACCAATACCATACCAAACGCTCCACTACGTCCTATAGTGAGCCAGATTGATTCACCAACTTATAAGCTGGCACAACACTTGGCAAAAGTACTGTCACCACTGAGAGGACATACCAGAGCACACACAAAGGATTCATACCATTTTGTTAGTGAGATAAAAAGACCTACATCTCGCTGACAATGAAACTATGGTCAGTTTTGATGTTCAGTCACTATTCACATGCCTACCTATTGAAGACTGCATATCAATTGTAACTAGGAAGCTAGAATATAATAACATGCCTGCTGAATATGCAGTATTACTCAAACACTGCCTCACATCTGGCTATCTATTGTGGAAGGAGGAGTGCTACAAGCAAGTAGATGGTGTGGCGATGGGCTCACCTGTATCTCCCATAGTCGCTGACATATTCATGGAGGACTTCGAGGAGAAAGCCCTTCTTACTGCTCCTGTAAATCCAAGATTCTACAAGCGGTACGTAGACGACACTTTCACAATTTTACCATCTGACAAAGTAACTGCATTTTTAAACCACCTTAACTCTATAAACTCTAAAATACAATTCACAATGGAGTTAGAGGCAAATAATTCTTTAGCTTTCTTAGATGTTTTAGTCATTCGAAATCCTAATAACACAATTGGTCACACTGTGTATAGAAAAAAGACCCATACCAACCGATATTTAAATGGTGAATCTCACCATCATCCTTCACAGTTAGCTACCGTGGGTAAATCTTTGTTTCAGAGAGCACGAGGGATCTGTGACAGAAAACATCTGGCCGCCGAGCTTCAGCATGTCAAGCAAGTGTTGCAAGACAACAAGCTTCGGGTCCCGCGTCTACGTCACAGTGACCGAGTGAAGCCAGCCACAGTCGAGCGTGTACCTGCTGTACTACCATATGTCAGAGGAGTCACAGACAAGGTTGGCTACATCTTGAAGCGAGCTTCTATTAAAACATACTACAAGCCGCCGAAGAAGATTAGTCAATTTTTACCATCCGTCAAGTGTAATATCCCTCTACAAGATGCAGGAGTGTACAATTTAGATTGTGAATGTGGTCTCTCTTACATAGGTCAAACGAAAAGATCCATAAAAATCCGCGTGAAAGAACATATAGCTGACGTGAAGCACCGACGCTCAGGGAAGTCTGCAGTCTGCGAACATGTTCAAGATCGTCCCCACCATTACATTCGTTTTGATAAACCACAAATTCTCGCAAAAGAACACCGATTCCTACCAAGGATGATACGCGAGGCTATTGAAATTAAAAACATTATTAACAAAATTAAACCCAAACCTAAGCATACCACTGCAAGACTTCATGATACTATAAGCTCGTTTTGCGTAAATCGGACCAAAAAATTAATATTCAAAAACTGAAGGTAGCCGGACTAACTATGACATTGGGACGTCAAACATCTCAGTCCCCCCCGTGACCATGGTTGCTGTAAAGCACCCGAAACGTCGGGAATTAAAAATAAGTAAAAGTAGTTAAATAAACGCGATAAAATCCGTAAATTTAGTTTTATTCAAATAATAATAAACTACGAAATAAAGATTTAAAAATATTTTCGTATTAGACTCTTGCGTAACAGCTGGACAAAAAGTAGCTTCAAAAATATCTATTTATAAGACGACGAAATCAAAATTTACATAAATTTTACTAACCTGTAAATAACAATAGTGTGTGCAGCTCATCAAGAATAAAGCGATTTCGTAGAATTTTTCAGAGAATGCTCTAATTACATTGTATTGTATCATTATAAATTCATGGTATGATTCTAATTTTTCATGGCAAACAATGTAGAACTGATAGTATAATACATTTATATATTAAGTAGATATCACTGCAGTTCTGCTGCCGAACTCCCGATGTGTAGAGTTCGATTCAGACTGCATTAGTCCCGACTGAGCACACTGCTATAGATTGCCGCTCCATCGAACTGAACGGCTAACTGCTCACGTTTACATTTTGGCGATGTAATCAAATTAACAACAGATTAAATCTTGTTAAGTGAATGCGGAATGATTATTAATGAAGGCTCATGTTATGTTAACCGAGTGTGTCGCGGCGAAATAACGCACATAACACTACAACGCAACTCAACTTTATTTAAACATTTTAAACAATTTACAATACAGGGAATAGGCAAACTAAATCGCGATTTTCACAATATGAGCACCATCTAGTAATTGTTAGATAAATATATACGTAGATAAAACTCACAGATATAACGTCACATTTTAAACGTCTCGCCACTCAAAAAAACATCTTTTTATTAAATAATTTTTTTATTAATAATGTTTTGTTACATCAATATAATATAAGTTAAGTGAGCTGGGGCTCGAGAAAGGTTGAGAACATTAAATCGTCCCTATTCCATTTATATCAGGTTCACGTTATTAATTTATTATTGATTATGCTTTCTCGTTTGGGAAAGCCTCACAATATTTATATAAAAAATTACCGATACACGGGTTTGCTCTCCAACATTTTTTAAAAGTGGGGGAGGCACACGCCGAGTGTAATGAGCGGCAACCAACTAACCCGCTCCCCCCAAAGGGGATGTTAAATTGGGAACTGCACCGTAATCCACAGCAAAATAACTGGCGAAGCAGTAAAAGAAAGCTTGGCCCCTTGGTAGTGCGTAAACACAAACTTCGACCAAAGTCACGCACGTCAATGCGTGTAAACATCATACGGAATACGAACAAACCCACCCATAAAACCCTCCGTAAGCGCCACCACCTGCCAGACCGCCGTTTCTGTCTGTCGTAATTAGTATGGTATCACATACAATTGCATCATCAGCACGGCTACTTGCTGCCGTACGTTGTGCGGCTTTCCGCCGCAGCCTTGAGAGTCTCCTCAGATCTACCCTCCAGCTACCACCTGCATTTAATCGAAGATAAATGTAGATGTCTATGGGCCACAGCATTCACTTAACATCACGTAGACTGTGTGCACGTTTGTCACCCTTACGTTATACTATCTTACCATGCCGTCACTTCATCTAGTGGGAAACCAAGTGTATGCCCCTACACTTCGCTTACAAGTACGAGACTGCCACTCGAGAACCTTTTTTCCCCATCGTTTGTTGGTCTTAAAGGTATATGACCGGCTCATTACCACCTCAGCTTACTCATCTGTTGGGCTTTGTCGATACTTTGGTTATATTGCGGGTTTACATCCTTATTTTAAATTTATCACTCAGAGAAACTCTGAGCATAGCACCCTCCATTCCTTGCTGAGTATTCTTGAGGTTCCCCATTAAATAAACTTAGTTAAATATAGTCTCCTGTGAATAAAAAAATAAATAAAACAGAAAACCTTGGAGTAGAAACGTAATTTAATTGTAATTAAGTACAAAACATAAATACATACTTTATGTTTTGTGTAATTTAATTGACATGGATAAATATAAAATTGGTATCGATGTGTTTATATCTGCATTATTTAATGTTATTTTAATATGAAGAAGTGAATAAGTCTATAGCAAAATTTCTACATTAGTTAAATGTTAACAATTCACGATGCAACCCCAAAATAACTAAGAATAAAATTGAAAAGTATTTTTTTTATTTTCTGAAGGAATGTTTTGAAATATCTTAACAAGTAAACAAACCAAGCTCTGCAACGTATGCTATAATAAGAGTGTGCGTAATATCCATTTCATAATTGTGTGTGCATAATTCCCAGTGCTGAACTAACGTTTTTTGAGGGGAAAGAATTGGTGTACACGTCAATAGATCCTGTGGTTAACACAGATGACGCAATTAACTGCCCTGTCGAATTTCTTAATTTACTGAAACCATCGGGTCTTCCACATCATAAGCTTATTCTGCGCGTGGGCGCTCCTATTATAGTGTTCCGAAATTATTTGCGATTGACTTGAGTTGGTCGAATGACCATAGGTAACTGGTGGTGTAGTTAGAAATCTGGGTCCTAAAGAGACTAATTTTTGGGAGATAATGACTCTGATTAGTACCTACATGATTACAAATATGCGATATGGTTAACAAAAGATTGTTTGTTGCAGCCGAGTCGTACGTATGGTGTGTAATCAGATAATTGACTATAACGGCACAAACTGTTACGATGTGAATAAATTCTCTGTACGAAATTGTTTTATGATCAAGGAAGGTCGGAACTTACACTCGTACAGGATTTAATAACCACGTAACTATTAAAAGTAGACCCGATGGTTTTTTGCTGGGAAGAGGTATTTTACGAACCAGTGGCAAATAATAAAATTAATAAACTAAATATTGCGTTATATTCTATATTAAATAAAAAATATTCTGTTATCTTCTATGTCTGACAGAGCGACGGCGTTTAAATGTCTCCAATTAGGTGTTATTGTTTTTGTTATCGGTTATCATAGATTAAGTGATGATGGTGTTTGTCTAAACGTGAAAAGATAATTAATTCGAAATTTTTATTGGAGCGGAGCGCCCATGGCGCAAGAAAACGATTCTTTGAAATCTATCTACTTACTTTTCTTCTAACTTTTTCGGCAATATTTGTAGCTCAAAGCTTTTGTAAACAATAAAATCTGAATTTGATTTTTTTTTCTTTTATTATCTAATAAATTCGCTAATTTACATCTGCACAATTCATACCATTTGATTGAATCTTTTGTTGAAATAAAGATAGTTATGACTTAAGACTTTTACTCCGCTCCGTTTATGATGCTAGCAAAAGGTTTTACCTTTGCATCTACATCGGCCCTAGTTTTTATATACGGTACTGGGATTAGATTCGAATTATTTGGTTTTCGGAGCATGATTGATTTAATAGGCCTATCTTATCCCGATGCTCTACCACAAGTTTAAATGAGTCAGAATAGCCGTTTTATTGTTAAAATAGTATTACGAATATAAAAAAAATATTGTCACAAAAGCTTATTAAATCATGTACTTTCATGGTATTTCTGTACTCGGACTCATTTGCTATTCTAACTATTTAGGCGTTTACGTAGCAGATCCAGTATAATAAAGTTAAATTGAATGCAAGTACCGCGCCGGGAATGCATTCGGATTCTATCCAACAACGCGTAATATAAAGTTGTAAACGAAAAATTGCAATTTAATTAATTATAGGTACTCTTTATTGCACACAAAATATTACAAAACACAACAAACTCAAATTTATAAATTTATGTTAAATTAGGTAGCCTTATCGCTAAACAGCGATCTCTTCCAGGCAAACCTTGGTGAAGGAGATCATTTTAATTTAAACATATAGAAGTGTGCATAAATATTACATACGAGTAATTAAGTATATATTAAAAGTATAAGCTATATATCGTATACGTGACAATGGAATAATGAGATACATAATAAGAGGAGGCAAAACCACGAAGATGTGGCACCCCCTACCATAACTCGCTGTCGGTGGCCACGCAAATGGTTTTGAAACCATTCAATTGCCGCTGGAGCAGACTCAGAAATACATCAAAATCGACGTTGTTAATAAAATCATTACTGAAATCCAGCAGCGTAAGTATAGTGAGTTGTTTTTGGTCCATAGGAATGCAATATTCTTTAGTATTATTCTAAAAATAATAGATATAAATATACATTGTTGTTGAAAAAAAAGTAAGTGGTTGAATTTCGACAAGACGCGATACTAGTTGTTTTAAATAGTTTGATTCACTTTAAATAATTTCTTATTTCAATCAAACAACTATCATAATACTGTGCAATGTACGTAATGTATAGTTGAAAACAAACTTTTAACCTCAGGTAAGCAGAGCAGCAACTATCAAATTACTAAAGCGAAGTTTGTGATCGAGCTTTAAATTTTATTAGCAAACTTTATCATCAGTTTCTGCGATACGAATGTATTAAAGTATACGTTATTATATGAGTGTCGTTTACTATAAATATTTATAAACAAATTATTTTTTTAATAAAGCGCAAAAGAAAAAAATATGAACGGAAATTATTATAACGAAGTAATTATGAATAAGGCGTTACATTATGGCAAGGCGTTATATTAAATGTGCCTTACCTAATTAGAAAATAACTTTAAAAGCTGTGTCTTATCTAGATTGAAACTAAGTGAGACACATCATCTTTATTTTTCATGCAGATCTTAGCTAATTATCTTTACCTAATTTTTTGTCCTAAATAAAACTGGAGTTAATTATTTCCAACTTTTAATCATAATTTTTTGCCGTGTTGTACGTAAAGTCATGGAAAGTTTATATAAAAATAATCCTCATACCTGTATTGTTTTTAAAAAAAAATTTAAAGCTATCATAATTGTTGTCATTTTGGTTACCAGCTGACACTCAATAGAAACAAGTGGCATGTAATGCGATCTTTACAGGTACTCAAAGCCGCTTTGTGAGGCGTTGGCGCAGCGTTTGTACTTCTTTATTGCGAGTTTAAATATTCAATTCACGATATCTTCTAAGATATTTATGTAAACTATGTGTAGGAAATAATTAAAAAAAAATTATTGTTTGATATGGCTTCAGATAGAGCTTATTAAATTTAATAAAACTTTGAATGACAAAAATGGTTTCATCTAATCCACACGCAAGCGTTCCCTTCTATCAAAGTATAAGTCCACGTGGTTCTATGGGTAAAAAAGTGGTTACAACCGCACTGCGAACTACTATTCTACTAATACTACTAGACTAAATCTTATAGCGTTGCTAGTGTCGAATTGCTAGGCTGAATTGACATTACAAAAAAATTCCGAATGATTAAGTTACCTTTCATATTAACGTAATTATTAGTTACATATACATAATAATGCAATAGCTATTTACTTCTTTTTAAAGTTAAAAATTACGTTAATAGCGTTCGTTTTATTTCGGATAGATTACCAACACAGGCCGCTCGCCATCTTCATATAATATATGGATCAGTCGAGTGATTGATCCGGGTCCGTATCCGCGTTTACGCAGTCACCAAGCAAAACTTTATAATCAATCTATGTATGTGTGAAATTGTTAGCTTAATATTTAAATTGTTATATTTGAGTTTTGTAGTGACAGACGTTTGTTTTTGTGTGCGCAGATTTTTCCCCGCAAAAAATGACAGATAGTTCTGTATAGGAAAAAGCACTATGGCTACTTTTCTCTGGTCTACAGGTGGCAGTGCTATTCTATGCAAAAATTGTGCTGTGGATCATTTTAACAATATAGACTATACATAGATATGATAACACCTATATGTTTTAGCTGACTAAAAAGACGAAGCCATGAAGCGCCCTAAAAGCGTATTTTTACTTGATTAAATCACCGAGATAACTCTACTGTATTTTATAATATTATTAATGTATTATAACCACCCTTCAGAAGAATTTTGCATATTTTTTGTAAAACCTACATCAAAACATCAACATATATATTTTGTTGCGGACCGCAATATATAAGAACATAAATATATAAGAACAATTAACAAAATATATGATAGCATAACATTAAATAATGCAGATATAAACACATCGATATCAATTTTATATTTATCCATGTCAATTAAATTACACAAAACATATAGTATGTGTTTTGTACAATTAATTACAATTAAATTACGTTTCTGCTCCAAGGTTTTCTGTTTCATTTAATTTTTTCACAGGAGACTATATTTAACTAAGTGCCGATTTCACCAACGACGTCGTTGTCTAAGATTAACTAACCCGAGAATAAAGATATTCCGTACTTTTACTCTCAGATAACTTACGGTATATTTCACCATGCAAAACAACAGATTAGTTAGCCTCAGATTAACTATTCTTTCGAATAACGGTTTTACTTATCTGTGGAAGACTATTTGAATGAGCAAGTGAATGATTGTATAAAGACTCCCTTTGATTTCGCCGAATTTCCTGTTGAGTATTCGGAAATTTTATATACTCGTGGTTCAATGACGCTATCGCAGCACTAACTTTATGTATTATTCTGTGTGCTGTAGGTGTGCTGAGCTCACTAAAATCACCGATCGTTAATTGTGAATTATTCGTAGCATAAAACCTTAGTGTTGCCAAAAGCTGATTAATCGGAGAAATTGATTGATTCCTGTAAACCAAAACAGTTTTATTTTAGAGCAATTAGTTGCCGTATTATGTACCTACGAACAATATAAATAGGTACAAAGACTCACCTTTTAGATATAAATTCCAAATGATCTTCAATTTTGATCAAAAGATTATAATATATATAAGATTTAGATAACATAAAATAATTATTCCTTTCTTTTATTCACCTTGGACGTTTTACAACATAATGTGTTTCATCTTCACTATCATCACTGTCACTGTTGTTAATCATTCTTCTCAAACGTTGCATTATGTATAGCTATATACTCTCAATAATAATTATACTAAAAAATTATTAATCAAACAGCAATTCAGGAACAAGAAACTTGGACGTACGCGACAGACATGCGACAGACTATAAAAATGTCAAATAATTAACAGCTGACAGCCTGTCGGCCATTTTTAACCGAAGAATAACTACGTAATCCTTCAAAATCGGGAGTATAAATCTTATCTCTTGGTTAACTATTTATTCTTGGGTTAAATTGTTGGTGAAATGTAAAATTTGATATCCTAGAATAACTTATATCGTTACTCTTGGAATAAAACTTATCTGAGTTTGGTGAAATGGGCCCTAAGTTTATTTAATGGGGAATCTCAAGAATACTCAGCAAGCAATGGAGGGTGCTATTCTCAGAGTTTCTCTGCGTGATAAATTTAAAATAACGATGTAAACCCGCAATAGAACCAAAGTATCCACAAAGCCCAACAGATGATATGGCAATGAGCCGGTCATATACCTTTAAGACTAACAACCGATGGGGAAAAAAGGTTCTCGAGTGGCAGTCTCGTACTGGTAAGCGAAGTGTAGGGGCATACACTTGGTTTCCCACTAGATGAAGTGACGACATGGTAAGATAGTATAGCGTAGGGGTGACAAACGAGCACACATTCCACGTGATGTTAAGTGAATGCTGTGGCCCATAGACATCTACATTTATCTTCGATTAAAAATCAAAATGCAGATACGTTTCCAGCCGGAGGACTGCAGCAGCTCTGAGGACTGAGATGACTACAGCAGCTCTGAGGCTGAGATGGAATTCCTCGTTTTCAATAAAAAGGGTATCCGGTTCTCTACACTTACCGTACGAAACACAGCGGCATTAAGCTGCTATTTTATGCTGGTATTCTATGAGAGCGTGGTCCTTACCCCGGTCGAGCCGACTCATTCGTGCTGCAACCACGATATAGCTGCAGCATGGCTCCACCACGTTAATGCAGTTTCAGCAAGACGATGAACGAAGGTGACTCGAGTTGATGATGATGAGCGAATGAGCGATTATGGAAGCTTCACACAAGTCTCTCGCAACGCCTGCTAATAATCATGGGGTTCGGACATTGGGTAACGGACACTACTACGACGCGGAAATCGCGTAGCAAATTTGAATGAAAAATAAATTTGATAAAAAATAAAATGGGTGGAAGTCGAATTTCCTTCAATCATCGCTTGGAAATTTATTTGTATATATAATAGGTCCTTACATATGGAATTGGCATTTTGTACGGGAGGAATATAAAGTCAATTTTTTTGTAAAATATATTTAATTATTCAAAGTGTGCACCATAAAGAAATTAATTAATTCGCAACCATCCGCTTAAAAATACAATGATGTGTTTTCATTCATTGTATTTTTAAGCGGATGGTTGCGAATTAATTAATGTCTTTATTGTAATGGATTTCCGCAAACTAACACCTGATTCTATCAATTAAAGTATGCACCGTAGTTATCTATGCACTTTTGTCATCTCATAGGTAGTTCATTAATCCCTTTACTAAAAAAAAACATGGGGGCGAGAATCAACAAACTCTTTGAAGGCGATTTTTTTAAAGAATATTGAGAATGCTATAAACATTACTAATATTCCCCTTAACCTAGCGGTTTGGACTGCTGCATCAGAGTTGAATTTTTTCCTTGTAAGAAGTTATACAAATTCCGGCAAAATGGTAATCTGTTGGAGCAAGGTCCGGAGAGTATGGTAGGTGTAGCAGATATTCCAATTGTAGGTCATCTAAATTAGTAGTTGTTTGATGTGCAGTGTGTGGTCTTGCGTTGCCGTGAAGCAGCAGTGGCCTAGAGCGATTGACCAATCTCGGTTGTTTAGCAGCTAGTTCTTTCTTCATGGTTTGCAGTTGCTGACAATAGATATCAATAGATATGCCGTAATCATTTGGCCAGATTTTAGAAAACTGTAGAACTGGGACACCGGCGCTAGTCCACCAAACACTCACAAGTAAATTTTTCTGAATCGATTTTCGCTTAGGGCAGGATTTGGCTGGGTCTCCAGGGTTCAGCCATTGCGACGAGCACTTCCGATTATCGTACAGTATCCATTTTAATCACAATTAATGATTGCATTTAAAATCCCTTCATTTTTGTGTCAGTTGAGCAAAGTAACACAGCAGTCGACGCGTGTTTGCAAGTTCGATTCACTAAATTCATGAGGTACCCATCGTTCAAGTTTTTTACTTTTCCGATTTGCTTCAAGTGGATTAACACAGTTTTATCACTTCCCTCAAAGCCTGCAGCTATCTCTGAAGTGCTTTGTGATGTATCCGCTTCCACAATAGCCTTTAGTTCTTCATTTTCCACTTTGGTCTCCGGCCGCCCACGGAGTTGGTTCTGAAGGTCAACATTTCCAGAACGATAACGTTGAAACCAAAAACATACCGTGCTTTCTTTTTCGTCGCCAATGCCGTACACATCATTAATCCTTCGAGCTGTTTCTGCAGCACTGATGCCACGGTAGAACTCGTACTCCTTAATATAGCGATATTTCATGTTTTCCATCGTGCGGTAATAAGCGACGCCAACGAAAAAAATAATGAGGGAAAAACAAATTAATTACTGTTTTCAAAACTCAAATGTACCAGCTAAATGAATTTATAAATTTGAATTTGGAATTCTTAACCAAAGAGGAGGTATTTCAGATGAAAGTAGTCAGTACGACAAAACGCTAATTTCATGTGTATAATAAATGTCGGCCTTAAGTATACGCCAACTTATATTTGACATTTAATATTCTAACTGCATTTTAGATGAGCATATCGCACATAAACGGCATACAGATGATACAAACAATTAATATAAAAGAATAAATTCTACCACCCCGAAACTTATTAGTTATTATTTTATTAAAATTATTATCGGTTAAAAACCTATGTCTTTATAGTTAAATATTAAATATCTATAAAAATACGCTCGTCAAACATAATTTACACGTATGCCCGCGCATTAATTTACAGTTTTCGATGTGAATCAATAACTTTAAAATTAGAAAAAAGAAGAAAATTATAAACAACAACAATCTCATTACTCAAATTTTTATTACCGCTACCGTTACTATTACAGTGCATCAATAGTCTACTGCTGAGTTATAGGCTTCCCCCACAGATTGCTTTAAAAATATTTGCTATAGTTGGTACGTTTAGCGGGCAAGTTGGCAACCGTAGTATTTTATTATTTTCAGATATTATCAGGAATGCCCATCTACCCATTATGCCTCGATTTGTCGTCGTCTGCTGACACTTACGTGCCGCACTTTACACCGCTCAAACAAATGGTTTAAAGTTGCACCCTTACTTCTTTCTCTCTTTATTTTCTTCCCTCATCTACAATTTCTACCCTCAATCAAAACATATTATATTATGAAAAGTACATTAAATAACCTTTTTCAATGTTAAACTTTCTAAAGTTACCTTATAAATACAGAGTACCTTATAGGTTCAGTAGACCTATTGTTAGTGAAACATTGGGTTTATCTGACTCTTCGTTGTTTTCTTCAATGTGAATTCAATTTTGAGATAGAAATTAATAAATTAAAAGTCTTAACAACGTATTCCTATAGTGGTGCACTGATTCTACTTAATCCAAGTAACATCGTAGTTTACACTTGTTGATATGTGTGTGTACCAACGAGTAACACCAGCTAGTATAAACTTACTGAACCGAGGCTTGTGATCGAGAGTGCAATTCCATTAGCGAACTTTGTCATCAAAGTTTTACTCGACACTGCAGTTTAAATACATTAAAGTTTTGATTTGAACCTAAAATCAATAATCAAAACAAAATTGAAATATTATTTTAAATAACTGAAAAATTTGCGTTCTTCTTTCAATCATTTAATTAATAAAAACTAATGAAAGCTTTTGTAAGCGTTTTCATATCCTCTCAAAAATGAGACGACAGTGATATATATATATATATTTTTTTTTTTTTTAGGCAGTAAGTTTACTTTTCAATGCGTCAAAAAATTTTCCTTTTTTCGGAAATATGTAAGACCGAAGGAGGTAAACAAATAAAAGGCTCGCGAATTAATATTCGTACACAAATATAAGGTCACACCGAAATAAATAGACAGAAGGAGAATGCAACGTAAGTTTTAACAATAAGGAAGTACAGTAATAGAGAGAAACTAATAACAATATAATAAACTAACAGAGATCGGCACACGTAAATAACGTGGAAGCACGTAAGCGACTGGCAGATCAGTCGAGGGGGCGGTGCTTTAATATCGCTGGCCCGCAACCACTGCCTCACGATATTACCGTATATCGTCTTGTATCGACGATGTCGCGCGGAATCGAACCTGCGGGATGTCGGCCAGCTGATAAGAAGGGTGTAGAGCGTAAATACGTGTGTACGTGATTGTATGATTGTATGTTTGTGTGAAATGTACGAGTCCCTTACATCACCCCCCTTCCAGAGACCTGGTTAAGGGCATAAAAATTAGTGAATTTCACTTTACGTCCTGATCGTGTTGTGTATTCTTTCACGGTGTATGAATAGTTTTGAATATGATCTTGATTTGGGGCTTCACACAATATATAGCCAACACTTTGTGTCGTCAACTATATGCAGACTGAAGGGATCCACGAGATGCATCCTTCCGCAGGAAGACGTGTTTACAGTTAGCGAACTTTATTGCTGTTTTGGCGAGTCGCTGACACTGGGTGTAATTTTTTTGCGAAACTACGTAGTTTATATGACTGAGTTCATATCCCGCTATAGATATGAACTCAGTCATATCCGCTGCGTTGTTGTCTTGAGGCTCAAAGAATTCGCCAGGCAGCATTAATAGTTCGCCATATAGTAATTCGGCGGAAGACGCCTGTAAGTTTTCCTTAAAGGAGCTGCGTATGCCCAGCAATATCCATGGCAGCGACGCGGTCGATTTGTCACGTGCGTGGCACATTATTTACGCCTCAGTCATTCAGATGCCTATGAAAGCGCTCCACTAGACCGTTACATGCGGGATGGTAAGCAGTCATGCGTCGGTGTTGAAATCCCGCAATTTTTGCAAGGTGTTGTAATAACGCAGACTCAAACTAATGTCCGCGATCTGTAATAATTACTGTTCGGCAACCGAAACGTGATATCCAACATGACAGCAATGCCTTTGCTACTGTTTCTGCTGTTATGTCGGTGATTGGAACGTCTTCGGGCCAACGTGTAAAACGATCAACACACGTTATACAATAGCGGTAACCCTCCGAAAGTGGTAACGCTCATACTAAAGCAATGTGGATCTGTTTAAAACGAGCATGAGGTAGTTTAATTGTGCCAAGTGGGGTTGTAACATGTTGAAACATGTTGTAACATGTTGTAACATGTTGTAACATGTTTATACGTGGTAGAGCCATGCTGCAGTTATATTAGTAGTATAGTTGTAGCACGAATGGGTCGGCTCGACCGGGGAAGGACCACGCTCTCACAGAATACCAGCGTGAAATAGTAGCTTAATGCTGCTGTATTTCGTATGGTGAGTATAGAGAACCGGAGACCCATTTTACTGGAAACGAGGCATTCCATCTTAGTCCTCACGGGTGACAACGCATCTGCATTTTGATTCGTAATCGAGGATAGATGTAGATGTCTATGGGCCACAGCAACCACTTACCATCAGGTGGACTGTGTGCTCGTTTGTCACCCTATCCTATAAAAAAAACTTATTTTGAATCGTTTGCATGATAAACAAGTTTTAGCCCATTCACGACAATTCTTCCTAACGTTCGGCCAAACAAAGCTCTCAGATACTAATTAGCAGTGGCATTTGCGCCTGGGTGACTTAAGTAATGTAAGCTATTAAATACTTGCTTCCGAAAAAACCTTGTCACGAATGGCCTGGAAGTCGGTGCACTGACGTCACAGTACGATGAAATACGGCTTCCAGTTATGGTTAATTTTTCAAGCATACGTTTTCAAGAGACGTAGTGAATAGCCTTCCCAGATAAGCTTTTCTAACTTGGGATCAGAAACCTGACTTTTTGCTAACTCTTCGAGGTCTTCCATATAAGGTACTTCCAAAACTTCAACCCGGGACAAGGTACCGACCACAACATTGGGATATATAATCCAAGTGTTTGTACTGCCTGGGAGAACAGTTTGTTTTTTGTTCGTGAAATGTGAAACTTATCGACTTATGTTCAGTGTACACTATAAAATTTCTTGCCACTTTTAATATATCGCCAATTTGGTCGAATAACTTTCGCTTAGGACGCCACTTTTCGACTCTTCCATTCAATGCTGCAACATATATTTGCTTAGTCAGTCTTTCCTCATTCATTCTTTCTACGTGACCAAACCACCGAAGCATTCCTTTCTTAATCCTGGTCACCGCATCATCTTACAAACTTCATTCTTCTTTTATCACATAGTTTCTCACCCTGTCACTCAGATTCAGCCCTAACATTCTCCTTAGCAACCGCATTTCTACTGAATTTATTTTACTCTCATGCTTCTTCTGCCACCTTAAAGCAGGGACTAATACAGCATTGTGAATTGGCAAACGTGCCTTTTTTGACACATTCTGACTTTTCACAATAGAGTGTAGAGCCCTATTCACTTTATTTCCTGCATATCCGCAGATTAGAGTCTTAGAATTTTATTCACTCAAGTTATTTCCTACTCTTGAAAGCTCGAAGCTATCGCACATTCGAATGTTGGCTCACATTGGTTTTAACTTTAAAATTCGTTCTTTTCAATCGAAGGTAAAAATTCCAACAAAATTTAAAAACAATACGATATTTGATTGTAATTGGATACTTATGAGATGAATTTTAGTTTCAATTAAACTTAATCCTAAATTTACGTCATCATAGTGGTCGTCTTTCATTTTTTTGTGAAAGTTCTACGTTTTTATTTAGGAATAAAGAAATATGTTATGGATATGTTAATACGTCTATGTGTATGTGTTGCCCCAACTAAGAAATTCAGTTTAGAATTTGCGCAGAAAATACATTATCGTACTTCAGCAAGTTTTGGAATTTTCTTTAAAATTGAACGAAAT
Source organism: Parnassius apollo (assembly GCA_907164705.1). Lineage (NCBI taxonomy): Eukaryota > Metazoa > Arthropoda > Insecta > Lepidoptera > Papilionidae > Parnassius > Parnassius apollo. The sequence goes on along the minus strand of CAJQZP010001593.1, from coordinate 1,668,613 downwards.
TATTCAGTTGTACAGACGTTGGACAGGGCAGTCTATAATTATTAAAAAATTATACCCAAACAGCCTACCACAAGAAAAATTTGATTTTAAAGTTTAAGTAAAAGACGTTTAATTCTTGTATTTCTATTAACAAATTGTACATTCCATAAAATAAAATACCCTTTAGTGATGTTATACACAGTAAAGTATTAGAAAGAAAATTTTCTTTTATGGTAGAAAGTACCCACATTAAATCGTAAATTTTTTTCATTTGTATCTTCTTCTTAATTTCTCTCCAATATTCCTTAAGTAGCTATTTCAAGGTAATCTTATTTTTAATATGGCTTACGTAAGTTGTTTTTCAATGTCGTTTTTGACATTAAAAGAAAAATGATTTTAGGATTAAAAATTTGTGATTAATTTTGAAATTCTCTGCAACTTTATCGTTTCCAAAGGTTTTACTTTCCGACATCAAAACTTTGTACTTTGTTCAATGCATTTTCGTCGGTTATTGTTTTTGCTTTGAATTAATTTATAGAAGTGAGAATGAATAATTAACACACACAGCACCTGATAGTAAGAGAATGCTGTGGCCTATAGACTCTAATATCTGTAAACTGTATCGTATCTATTCTTGAATAATAATTAAAATGCAGATATGTTCGGGATTGTGTTTGCGTTTTCTGGTATTCTGTGTCCTCTCTTTACTTAAATATTATGTGACGCAATATAAATAAACTAAGATATGGAAATATTATGTCATAACAGTGCATTCATAGTTACTTTTGTTTTATAAGGTTGATTTAACTCGTAGGCCTGTTATATCATATCCGAGTAAGTTTAAAGTTATCACCGAGGCGAATTGCCATTTTGTATCATTTTGTATTAAATTAAAAAACACTCCAAGCAATCGATGTTTTGTCCGTAACGAGCTTATCTATAAAATTGCTCTCATGTCGAGCTTAAAATTAATATGTCTGTCTTTCTGCAAATTGTATATTATGGGTACTTTTTGCACTTTGCTTCCAATTTTTTTACTGATGACTGGAGGATAACTGACTGATATAGAATACCTTGTGGCATTAAAACAGTATACGGTGTACAAATAAAGCTACATTTTTTTTATAAAGTAAG